>CM066224.1:0-7500 GCA_033675125.1 Athetis lepigone
CCAGAGACGCAACGCCTTCCAGAGGTGGATTCGCTGCTCACTTCACTAGCGGAGCATGGCGCGCTGGTGAAGGAGAGCAGCGAAAAAATGGAGAAGCTACAGCGGGCGATGGAGAGGCAGGAGGAAGTACTAGCAAAGACGCCCACTTACGCAAGTGTGGCGGCGGGTCCACCGAAAAGGCAGACCCCAGGAAGGACCGCGCTGCACTCCGTAGTGGTAACGTCGAAGGACAACACCGAGACAGGGGAACAGGTCCTTGAGAGAATACGAAAGGCTGTTAAAGCAAGAGAAGGGGGAATAGAAATCGAAAGTGTGCGGAAGGCAAAGGACCAAAAGATAGTGATGGGCTGCAGGACGAAGGAGGAAAGAGATCGGGTGAGGGAGCGCCTCAATAAAGCAGAACACCACCTCGTTGTCGAGGACGTGAAGAACAAGGATCCCCTGTTTGTGCTGCGGAGCGTCCTCCGCATCCACTCAGATGAGGAAGTGCTGAGTGCGCTTCGAAATCAGAACGGGGAGGTGTTTCGCGACCTCGACAGCGAGGACGATAGAATGAAAGTCAAATTTAAAAAGAACGCCAGGAATGCCCTAACCCACGACGTGATCGTCAGCGCGTCCCCTACTGTTTGGGGCAGGATAGTTGAAAAGGGGAAGGTGCGAGTGGACCTCCAGTCCATCCACGTCGCGGACCAGTCGCCACTGGTGCAATGCACAAGGTGCCTCGGATACGGGCATAGTCGGCGTTTCTGTAAAGAACCGGCCGACTTATGCAGTCACTGTGGGGGACCGCACCTTCGTGCCGCGTGTGCCCAGTGGAAGGAAGCGGAGACACCGAAATGCCGGAACTGTGCCGAGGCGGGGATGGAAAAGACGGACCACAGCGCTTTCAGCCGAGACTGCCCTGTTCGTATCAGGTGGGACGCGCTGGCGCGCATGTCGGTGGCGTATTGCTGAGGGCAACTCGCTGAATTTAGTCTTTGTCGGGTGGTACTTAATACACGCCGAAAACATCATGGCAACAGTGAGTCCGAGGGACGCGTCGAGCCTAGAGAAACGCTGCGGAGCAAAAACGCATATCGGCTTGTACCACAACGGTACTAAGAAAAATAACGGCTGGAATTGGGGCCAGCTTCATAAGAAGGTGGGCCAATTTAAATGGAGCGAGCATGATTTACCGTTGTGGAACAACTTGTGGGAAAATGCGAGCATGGAAACCAGCAATAGAGGACGGCGCGTCCGTCGCGCCGTAGTTGTAGAGAGTGCCAGGGCAACAATTCGAACTTCAGTGGGTGGAGACCTTCCACTCTGTACACCTGGAAAACGGAGACTGCTAACCAACGTCGGAACCAAAGAGCGGCTGCTCGCGCAAGCGAGTGGCACCATGATAATAACATGACCCACCGCTTGCGCACGGAGCCTAACTCAATGGGGAAAGCACAAAAGAAGCAACCAGAGTGGAGGATCTTACCCCACAGAACTGCCCGTCATTGAGCATTCACGGTCTCGCGAAACCCGTTTCTCGAACCAGCAAAATAATGGTTGCTATGAATATTTCTTTTTCAAGGAAATTTAATCTAAGTACGCTGTACTTAAGGTGTATCAACATGAATAATTAAAAGTGTTTTATTCCAAATTTATTAAACAAACGCAAAATTAATGTACTTATTATAATTATCTAAAAGAGTCTTATTATTCAAGCCAGTTTTTAAAAAATTTAATATTTTAATGAAGTATTACAAATAAGCCAGGACTGTTAATACAGAAAATCACAAACAATATATATATATATATATTTAATTTATTACTTATCTATCCATTAAGCAATGTTGCTTAACATTCAGAAGAAAAATGCAACTCGCAGCCGATGACAACGTCCCTGCGTAACCTTTGGCAGGGGGCCTTCGCATGGCAGGAGTGTGGTTTTAGCCGGTAAGAGTCCGGCACTGCCCAGACTTGTCTGGGCGTCCATGAGGATTTCCCACTCCTGCCACAAAAAAAAAAAAAAAAAAAAAAAAAAAAAAAAAAAAAAAAAAAAAAAAACCTAACCTAACCTAACCTAACCTAACCTAACCAGAAGGGTCAGAGTGCGTTATGCCGGGGAGGAATGCCAAATAAACACGACAAAAGGCTGCGTGCAAGGATCAATAGCGGGACCAATATTATGGAACTTGTTGCTGGACCCACTCCTGCAGGGACTCGAGACAGGAGGATTCCATGTTCAAGCGTTTGCGGACGACGTGGTGTTGATTTTCAGTGGTGACACGGCAACCGAAATCGAGGGACAGGCTCAAAATGCCCTCGGCTATGTTCAGGCGTGGGGGGTAGAAAACAAGCTGAAATTCGCACCGCATAAAACCAGTGCGATGGTAATAACGCGAAAGCTGAAGTTCGACACCCCGCGCCTGAGCATGGGCGGGGTGAGCATAGCAATGGCCAAGGAGATTAAAATTCTGGGGGTCACCATTGACGAGAAATTAACATTCAACTCACACGTGACAAACGCCTGTAAAAAGGCAATGAACGTATATAAGCTACTGAGTAGAGCGGCCAAGGCAAGCTGGGGACTAAACCCGGAAGTGATAAGGATCATTTACACAGCCACCATAGAGCCAATTGTCCTGTACGCCGCCAGCGCATGGGCACCAGCCGCTGAGAAAAAGGGGATGATAAAACAGCTCGGAGTACTACAACGCGGAATCGCACAGAGAATGTGCAAAGCTTACCGCACTGTCTCCCTCAACGCAGCACTCATTATCGCAGGGATACTCCCTCTAGATTTGAGGATAAAAGAGGCTGCGCTACTCTATGAAGCCAGAAAGGGAAAAGCAACGACAACCTTGGGAGACAGAATAGTCGAACGCATGGCCCCAGCCACATCAAACCCACATCCAGCGAAGCGGGAAGAAAGAGAGCTGGGCATCATAAACAGCGAGGAACAGTATGGAGCATGCAGTGCTCTGGAAATACGCGTCTTTACTGACGGTAGCAAAATAGGAGGCAAGGTTGGAGCTGCGCTATCCATTTGGAATGGCCAGTCCGAACTCAAAGCCCGTAAACTGTCGCTACCAGAGTACTGCACTGTCTACCAGGCTGAACTCCTAGCAATACAGCACGCCACCACGGAGATAAGTAAGCTTGGAGCTACTACATATGGGATATTCAGCGACTCCATGGCTGCGCTCCAGACTGTCATCAATTACAATTGTCTCCATCCGATAGCAGTGGAGACCCGGAAAAGCCTAAACATTTTGTTGTCGCAAAATAAAACTGTTAAGCTTTTCTGGATAAAAGCCCATGCCGGACTGGACGGCAATGAGAGAGCAGACGTGCTGGCCAAGGAAGCCGCTGAAAACACCAGGCGAGCCCACGACTACGACCTATGCCCGATCTCACACGTCAAGCGCCGACTGCGTATGGCAACGCTTGACGAGTGGAATCGAAGGTATCAGGTTGGAACAACAGCATCAACAACAAAACTGTTCTTCCCGGACGCGGTGCTGACGTACAGGACAATTAGAAAAATAAATATTACAAATATTACTACCCAGATAATGACGGGCCACGGCGGCTTTGCAGAGTACCTGCACCGATTTAAGAGAAAGGAGTCCGCGTCGTGCATTTGCGAACCAGATGCACAGGAAACAGTGATACATGTAATCTGCTGTTGCCCACAACACCAGACCGCACGACACAACATCGAGCAAAGTTTAGACGTAGAGATTGTGCCAAGCAATTTGGGAATAATAATGGCCAGCAAAAATAGACAAAAGTTCTTAAACTATAGCATTCAAGTTGTAAAAGGTGTGATAGAACGGAACAAAGCAATAGATTAGAAAGCTATGTTTTCATAATATATAAGCATATTAGTGATAAGCATAGAAATAAGTGTAATAGAAATAAGAAACATTGCTATAAGAACAAAATACAATAAAGTAGGAACATAAGAAACTAGAAAATAAGCAAATCAATATTAAGGGATAAAATAAAATGTAACAAATACAACGAAAGAAAAAACATGTAAAAGCTAGAGTAAGAAAACGCATAGATGTAAAAAATTGTATAAGACAAAAATAAAAATGGCGTGAAAAATATTATTTCCCCAAAAATATAAGATATAAAGAAATAGATAGAATAGATAGATGGGAGTCCCACCCATAAAAATTGAATGAAGACGAATGAAAGAAAGAAACAGTATGCAGAATGAAAGTGCGAGAGGAATAATTGATAGAACTGGAATGATAGAGAAATCGCTAAAATAGGCTCCGATAATGTTGGAGGTAGACGATACAAAAAAAAAAAAAAAAAAAAAAAAAAAAACCTAACCTAACCTAACCTAACCTAACCTAACCTAACCGCGCTACACTCCATCGTGGTGACGTCTCAAGAAGAAACAGATACAGGTGAACAGGTCCTAGAAAGAATTAGAAAGGCAATCAGAGCAAAAGAGGGGGGAATAGAGGTGGAAAATGTGCGTAAGGCCAAAGATCAGAAAATTGTCATGGGCTGCAGGACGAGGGAGGAACGTGATCGTGTACGGGAGCGCCTCAATAAAGACGAACACCACCTCGTTGTCGAGGACGTAAAGAATAAGAACCCCTTGATTGTGCTGCGGAGCGTCCTCCGCATACACTCAGACGAGGAAGTGCTGAGGGCGCTTCGGTGCCAGAACCGGGAGGTATTTCACGGCCTCGACAGCGGGGAGGATGAAATGAGAATAAAATTTAAAAGAAATGCCAGAAATACCCTGACCCACGACGTGATCGTCAGCGCGTCTCCAACTGTCTGGAGCAGGATGATCGAAAAGGGGAAGGTGCGAGTGGACCTCCAGTCCGTCCACGTCGCGGACCAGTCGCCACTGGTGCAATGCACAAGGTGCCTCGGCTACGGGCATAGTCGGCGTTTCTGTAAAGAACCGGCCGACTTATGCAGTCACTGTGGGGGGCCGCACCTTCGTGCCGCGTGTGCCCAGTGGAAGGAAGCGGAGACACCGAAATGCCGGAACTGTGCCGAGGCGAGGATGGAAAAGACGGACCACAGCGCCTTCAGCCGAGACTGTCCTGTTCGAGTCAGGTGGGACGCGCTGTCGCGCATGTCGGTAGCGTATTGCTGAGGGCAACGTACGGATTTTTGTAAATGTCGGATGGCACCCAACTCATGCCTATATCACCTCGGCAACAGCGACCCCAGGGGATGCGTCGAGCCCAGATGAAAGCGGAGTAACACAAAAGCATGTTGGCTTGGACCACAACGGTACTACTGAAATTAACGGCTGGAATTGGGGTCAGCTTCATAAGAAGCTGGCCCAATTAAAAAGGAGCAAATATGACTTACCGTTGTGGTACAACCCGCGGATACATGTAAGTACTGAGACCAGCATTAAAGGACGGCGCGTCCGACACGCCGCAGTTATAAGGAGTGCCAAGGCAATGTTTTGTATTTCTGTGGGTGGAGACCCTTCACTCTGTACACCTGGAAAAACAACGATTGTGCTGACCAACGCCGGATCCAAGGAGCAGCTGCTCGCGCAAGCGAGTGGCACCATTATAATAATATGAACCACCGCTTGCGCACAGAGCCAAACACCATGGTCGAAGCAAAGAGGGAGCCAACGGAGTGGATGATCTCACCCTACAGAACTGCCATTCAAATATACTAAGGAGCTCACGAAACCCGTCCCTCGAAAGAAATATAATAGTTGTGTATAGATTATTTCAATTCAAAGTCTTTGATAAAAAGTCGGTTAATCCAAATTTAATAAGCAAACTTAAAAATTAACGTAATTATTAGAAATATTTAGAAGTTTTCAATTTACAAGCAATAGTCAGTTTTTTTAAAATTGTAGAACAAACAATAAGATCGAATTACACAGAATCACAAACAATATATATATATATTTTATTTATCTATCCCAAATGGATAACAGTCAGAAGAAAAATTAAACCAGCAGCCTATAACAACGTCCCTGCGTAATCCTTGGCAGGGGGCCTTCGCATGGCAGGAGTATTCTTCTCCTGTCACAACCAAAAAAAAAAAACCTAACCTAACCTAACCTAACCCAAAAAATGTTAAATACAAAAAAAAAAAAAAAAAAAAAACCTAACCTAACCCGTGATATCGTGAACATTTTTTGACCGTTTTTGACGCAGTTTTCTGCTGATACAAGCTAGACTTGTCTATTGATAGCGTTCTGACGTATTACGACAGACCGGCGGGGTTATTACCTATGAAACAGCAATCAACAATATTTGCGCAGTGATCGCGCGATCACCGCGCGATCGTCAAAAAAAATCGTATTATGTATGAACTGATTGCTAATCGCTCGCTGATTGTTCTAATGTACTTATTGCTACGATGACGATGAAGTAGCAATCGCTGGAATTAATTAAATACCACCTTTTACAAAAAATCTTAACTTTGCTATTAATAACCATATTAAATACGAAACCACGAAACGAAAAATGCATATTTTAGTTAACTGATTGCGGGACTCGTTGGATTTTCCGTTTTCCACGAAAAACCATCTTTTTCTAAATTGTATTTTCAAAATTTTTTATTTCAAAAACCGCTCGTTCGATTTAACTCAAAATTTTTGCAAATATACCTACCTTCCGTGTCCGCACTCCGCACCGCACTTTGCACCGCTGACTGTTGGGAAACTTGCAAAAATTTTCATTTTCCTCTAACATTTCGACCCGAAAAACGGTTTTTTGACCGCTTTTCCAAAATTTTTTTCGTAGCGCTTTTCGGTTTTCTGCGCAGTTCGACAGCCCGCGCAGTTCGACAGCCCGCGCCGAGCCGCGTCTTTTGACTCCTCGCACGCGCCGATCCGAGCTGTAGAACTTCAAAAATTTGACCCCCCACCCTCCCGACAGTGGCCATTTCATCTGTGTGGTAGTCCAGCGAACCTCTATAGTTTTGGTCAAAAAATTTTTTAGTGCCAAATTTTACTACTTGTCATTTCTAGACCCCTTTACAGTCGTATAAGGTATCACACTAGCTTTAAGTGACACTGATTCCCTCTTTACAGGAATCAGTATTTTAAATTTTAGTTTTAGACAATCCTCTATTGAGGCACATTTATATTGACCACTGATCCCCTCTTTACAGGGATCAGTAAATTTCCTTGCTGACAGTAAAAAATTATTTACAAAATAGCTATTGACAATTTATAAATTATTTAATAAAAAGTTTATTGACAATAATTACTGATTTTAAAACTATTTTACACCCCCAACATGCCTATGACGAGGACCCCAGCGCAAAAGGCCCCCGCATCTGCTAAGGCCATTCCATCGGTCGCAACACTCTCCTTACGATTTGAGGAGAAGGAGCAAAGTTCGCCTCCCAGTGTTTCAACTCAAGCCTCCAGTTCGAGGCGAAGCACTGGAGAGGTGACAAACGGAAGGTTGGCGGAGGCTCAGCTCCGCCCGACTGTCGCGCCGTCCTCACCCGAAAGTCCGGACTTGATTCCGTCGGTGCCACGAAAAATCACTCGGCGAG